>CM060106.1:54534415-54571915 GCA_030522415.1 Channallabes apus | reverse complement strand
TTCTAGTTTCTAAGGACATTTTGTTCCTGTAAAGACATTTTGTTCCTGCAAAGACATTTTGTTCTCTAATGTTCTGTTTCTTCTAGTTTCTAAGGACATTTTGTCTTCCAAGGACATTTTGTCCCCAAATGTTCTGTTTCTTCTAGTTTATAAAGGACATTTTGTTCTCTAAAGACATTTTGTTCCTGCAAAGACATTTTGTTCTTTAATGTTCTGTTTCTTCTAGTTTATAAAGGACATTTTGTCTTCCAAGGACATTTTGTCCCCTAATGTTCAGTTTCTTCTAGTTTCTAAGGACATTTTGTTCCTGCAAAGACATTTTGTTCTCTAATGTTCTGTTTCTTCTAGTTTCTAAGGACATTTTGTTCTCTAAAGACATTTTGTTCTCCAAGGACATTTTGTTCTCGAATGTTCTGTTTCTTCTAGTTTCTAAGGACATTTTGTTCCCTAAAGACATTTTGTTCTCCAAGGACATTTTGTTCTCGAATGTTCAGTTTCTTCTAGTCTCTAAGGACATTTTGTCCCCAAATGTTCTGTTTCTTCTAGTTTATAAAGGACATTTTGTCTTCCAAGGACATTTTGTTCTCGAATGTTCTGTTTCTTCTAGTTTCTAAGGACATTTTGTTCCCTAAAGACATTTGTTCTCCAAGGACATTTTGTTCTCGAATGTTCAGTTTCTTCTAGTCTCTAAGGACATTTTGTCCCCAAATGTTCTGTTTCTTCTAGTTTATAAAGGACATTTTGTCTTCCAAAGACATTTTGTCCCCTAATGTTCTGTTTCTTCTAGTTTCTAAGGACATTTTGTTCTCTAAGGACATTTTGTTCTCTAAGGACATTTTGTTCTCTAATGTTCTGTTTCTTCTAGTCTCCAAGTACATTTTGTTCTCTAAAGACATTTTCCCCCCCTGTAAGGACATTTTTCCCCTCTAGGGACATTTGGTTTTTCTATTCTCTAACGGCATTTTGTTCTACAATTAAAAATTATTCTGTAATGACATTTCGTTCACTAATGTTATTCTTCTTCTGATCTGTAAAGACATTTTGTTCTCTAAGGACAGTTTATTTTCCAGTGCTGTAATTTTTCTCGTCTCTAATGACGTTTTGTTCTCTAATCTTCATTTTTTTTTTTGTTCTTCATGAACTGCTTAACTTGACCCTCACCGTGTCGGCAGCTCAAAGAGCAAATAAAGGATGAACAAAAAGCGAAACAAAAGCCGAACAGGAAAAGTGTGTGTGTGTGTGTGTGTGTGTGTGTGTGTGTGTGTGTGTGTGTGTGAGAGAAGAGATAATAGCACAGGAAGAGGCTCAGCATGACAGAGAGCAAAACAAAAAAAAAAGGAAAGAAAAAAAAAAAAAGAAAAAAAAAAAACAAGCCGCATCTGATGCAGATTCTCGGGGCGAATGTCAGCTGCTCAGATGTAATCAGTGTAATCATCATCATCATCATCATCATCATCGTCGTGTCTCTGCAGGTGCTTCCTGACTCGCTATGACGCTGGGAGCGTGGAGACGCGTAGTGTCCGCTGAACACCAGAGGGCCTCATTCTCACCCCGAGACACTCAATCCGAGTGATAAACCAACCCGCGTATTTCTGGAATATTCTGCACAGACATGTCCCCGAGAGACGATTCAGCCTTACGTCTTTCTCCTTCTGGAGCGAGTCCACCTTCTCCTTCAGTCGCTTGCTCTCAAACTCCAGCTTGTCGGCTTTCTTGGATTCCTCGGACAGACGGTTCTGGAGCTCGACCACCTGCAGGACGCCACATCGTTACCTCGTGTAAACATGTGACTCTGTCTCGGTGTGTGTGTGTCTCCGTACCTGTCTCTTGTAGGTCTCCAGCTGTGCGCGGGCCGTGTTAGCTTTGCGTAGCTCCTCCTCCAGGCTGACGGTGTTCTGCATGTAGCTGGTGTTCTTCTCCTCCAGCAGCTTCACCTGCCGCCGCAGATCCCCCAGATCCTCCAGCTTCTTCTTATACGACTCCACCTGCGCCTCCAATTTCGCCACCTTATCAGACGAGTGTCTGCGGGACAGGGGACGCACAGAGCAGAGTGCAGGTGTTGGTGAGTAAGGAGTAACGGAAAAGACATGCATGCAAACACACCTAGACAAAAAGACACAGGCAGAAAGATTAACAGACAGACAGACAGACGACACCGAAGAAAATGGACAACGAGACAAGACAGATGGAGAAACGGACAGACCAGGACATAGAAAAGAAAAGATGCAATCGGAAAGAAACTTGACAGAGACAGAGAAACGGAGGAAGAGAAAAATGCAGATAAAGGCAAAGGGCCAAAGAGGAAGAGGGTCAGGGTCACGGCTGTCTCACCTCAGGACGTCCATTTCATCTTTGAGTGACTGGGCTTCGTCAGCAAGTGACGTCAGCTCCTCGTTCTGACCTTTGACCTCTAGGAGCTCCTTCTCCAGCTCCTCACAGCGAATGCGGTAGTCGTCTTTAGCCGCTTCGAGCCTGGCACGTGTGAAGACGCAGAAACACACACACACACACAGTCAGGAGACAGAGGTTATCTCATGTCCGAAGGACACTTGAGAGCAAAGATTTCTCCGACACCGTCGTGCTAAAACACACCAGGCGAATCTCCTTGAACACCCTCCGCCCGAGCCCGTGAAGTGCCCCAGTGAGAGGGAGGGTGTCTATGCCCCCGTGCGCCCTCTGTGCCCATTGCTATCTGTAGTTACCTCCACTGGGGCGGGGCCTTGATGGGGCTGAGGCCGTCGGGAGCCAGCGGGAAGGGCAGAGTCTGAAACTCCCAACTCAGATGAGAGAGATCCGACTCGCTCATCCTGTTTAAGAATCCCGTATCAGTGTGACGCCTCGTTACGCGGAAACCATTATAGCACAGATCTCTCGCCCAACCCGGCCACTAGGTGGGGCTACGACGAGCGGTATTGAAGCGCAAACCTCCTATAGCGAGTTTCCGCAGAAACACCTCTACCTTCTAGTTCGGACTTCTCACCTAAACGTCTCCTCCTGCAGCTGCTCCAGCTGTGCCTGGAGCTGGAGGTGCCTCCTTCCCGCCGGGCTGTTCAGGTCCTCGATGGAGTCGGACTGGTTAAGGCGCTCCATCAGGACCTGGTTCTCGGCAAGCAGGCTGCTCTTCTCCTCCTGCAGGGCCGCCACCTGACGGAGGGAAAGAGAGAGAAACCAAGGAACGTCAAGAAGCATCCGGGAACACAAAGACGGCGTTGATGAATGTGATCAGTACCGTCTTTATTCTAACCTCATTTTATATGTTAAATTCATGTACAGTGGAACCTCGGATTGCGAGTAAGGCGGTTTGCGAGTGTTCCGCAAGACGAGTAAAGATTTTAAATAAATTTTGACTTGGAAAACGAGCAAGTCTTGGTTTACAAGTACCGAGTATCTTGTATCACGCATGCGCTTCTTGTTCTGACACCGAGCGCCACGTGATCACAACTCATCTGTCGGGATTTATTTTTTTACTCTTTTTTTAAGGTAAAGTGCAGGTTAATTTGTTTTATTTTTACTTTATATTTTGTTTTTAATTATTTTTATGTATAATTTTTTTTCGGCTGTGGAACAAAATTTAATTTTCCATTATTTCAGAATGGGAAAATTTTATTTGGTCTACAAGTGTTTTGAATTACTTCCAGACTGTTCGCTTCCAGAACGAATTACGCTCGTAATCCAAGGTTCCACTGTACAGAGAAACAACTTAGTATATCATAAAATATAATAATCAGCAGTGATTTTAATTACTGGTTAATCTCTGAAAACATAAAAGCAAAGTTGAAACAAAAGCAAGCACGAAATGTCTGGGGGGGAAAAAAAGTTTCATGCAGATTAACTGACGGTTTAGTAAAAAAAATAAAAATAAAAAAATGAAATGTATATAAAAAAAAGAAATTCCTGTATTTCATTTATCGGATGTTGCGAGATCAAAATCCCACTAAACTTTGTCCAAAATTTCCAAACAAAGCAAGCCAGGGATTCTATTTATAGAAGGAGTCTCCGGTGTCCGTGCTGGAGGACGTCACGTGATCGCGCCACGGCAAGATTTTCCTTCTTAATAAAGTCGGATGAAAAACGATGCTTGCAAAATGTTAAACTGAAAAATCTTTAAAAAGTACATTGCAAGAGCTTCGTCCCTGGAAAGCAGAGCAGATATCGTAATCTAGGAAATAGTGTCTGGTTTCTTCAGGGTCACCGCAAAGACTCATGGGAACACAGGAGCGTTCGCACACAGGTGAGGCTGACATTAGTTGCAGTGTAAAGTGACACTTTTAAAAAGCGGTGTCTCTCTCACACACACACACACACACACACACACACACACACACACACACACGTTAGAGAGTTTATCTGCTCTATTGAGGGATGTTATAAACTCTGTGAGCGAAAAAGCGCAGCATGATGAAGGAGAGAGAGAGAGATAAAAAGAAGGGAGGAACATTACCCTCTCCTCTAGTTCAATAAACTCTAATCTCAGCCTATTGCGCTCCTCTCGGACGAGGTACGCCTTCAAAGCAAGGCAGGAAAAAAAAAATAAGAAAGACAAGAAAGGGAAGGGGGGGAGAAAAGAGAATAAAGGAACAAAAACACATATGGAAATACAATACTAAAACTTTACAGCAAGGCCGGCGGCTGAGACGCGACGCAGAGCTCGAGGCTTACCGACCCCCGGCTCCGAGCTACACAGCTTGATATACGGACGAACTTACGCTTGTGATTAATCTAGAAATTTCAACGCAAGTTTATGATATGACCAAGTTTGACCTTCCCATAATCGCAGCGCGGGTACCAGGCCGTGTGTGATGATGGCGCGTTTAACACGGACGAGACGACGACTGAGAAAACCAAAGTTGTGTGCTCGAGTGGCCTTCAGGGGGAACTATTTTTATTTTAAATTGTTGATTTTCAGATTTAATGATTCAGGTTCGAGCCCCGTCATCGGTGGGTTGCCACACCCAATACAACCCAGCCAAAGATTTTTATTTAACTTTTGTTAAATGTTAATGTCGGAGATATAAAACTGCATAATCTGTTTCCTTCCTGTTTCCATTATTCCAATGTGGCACGTTTATAATACAAGTAAATCTGAGTATTTTTAAACTGTTATTAATCACGACTAAAAAAATTTTATTGATTGACAGCACTAGTCTGAACATAATCGACAACAGAAGCTGAAGCGTTTCTATAGCTGAGAATCGACCCGTATTCAAGGAAAAGTTGAAAGAAATCTTAAAGGGGAAAAAAAAAATAACTGATATCGTCTCGTTCCTGGGAGGCCTGTGTTAAGTGCATTAGTGTATTATATATAGGGGATTATATAGGGAAATAAAAGGAGTTTTTGTTTACTGTTGTTATAACGGTGTTCTGTTATTCTGCACAATAAGAAGTCCCAGTTTGACTTGAACACCCTTCGTAAAATTGTAAAGTGTTACATATACAGGCAGTCCCCGACTTCCGTTCCGGTAGCGTGTTCGTAAGTTAGATTTATTCTCAAGTCCGACAAAGCAAGGCTTATACACCTTTGACACGAATATACTATATAAAGCATACCAATCCACTTGACTAAATCTCTGTCCCCTTTCCCCATACTGCCATCATGTGGCCAAAATCCCTAACCGCACCTAAGGAAAAGACTCTCACATGCGAAACGCAAGTGTTGCACCATTTTGCCTCAGAGCTGTTTTCCACTGTATTGGACTGTGAACTGTTTGTGGATTTTCTGAATTTTGATTATGCTCCATGAGGACATCTTTACAGCAAAGACATTTTCTATCATGGTGCTCGTATACACACACACACACGAGATATATATATATATATATATATATATTACACGATTTATACAAAATATTGTATAAAATTGTAAAAATCTGTATATAGTGTCTATTTTTTGTATAATACACGTGAGCTACTCTACTTCCGTGATTGAACTGGAAAGAGAACCGCAGTCCGTTTGTATCTGCGGAAATTCTTAACTCAAATGTTCGTAAGTCGGGGACTACCTGTATTTAAAAAAAAAAAAAGAGAAACAAAACGATTGATTAATAGAATGCGAATTAGGGTGAAGTAAGCGATGCAATGCATTATGGGATTTTAAGACTCTCACGCCCAGTGTGGAAAACGTATCTCAAGCAGAGCGCAATGTGACATCTTTCCAGCTTGGAAGGCGAGCAATGGACCCCAGGTTGCCTAAGTAACAGACATCACATGGCATGGATCCTAATGAACTGCCAATCAATCCAGAATCATTTCGTATTGGTTTATATGCGATATTAAGTCGTAGAGCTCCTGTGTGTCGTGCGTGAAGGTCTACCTTAAGGAACTAAAAAACTAATAATACACTTAAATAAAAAATTTTATAATAATAATAATGAATATTCAAAGAAGCAAAGCCGTTGGAAAAGATAAAAAAAAACAAAAAAAAAAAAACAGATGGGATGGAAGATTGAGCGAGCTGATGGGAACGCGGTGGAGACGTTTACCTGCATGTCCAGCTCATGGCAGCGCTGAGCGATCTCCTCTTTGGAAGCCAGAGCATCGTTCAGCTCCTCCGCCGTCTTCTTCAGCTGAGAGCGGGAATGAGATAAACGACAAGATGTTTAAAAATACAGTGGAACAGTGAGGAGACGCGATGGCTGGGGTACAAGCCGTGTGACGGAGGCACGGTCGGAGTGCTTGGACCCCGAGCGATATGTTAACCAGGGTCTGATCTTAAACACTAAGTGTTTGCAGAAAAGAACGAGACTGAAAGTGAAAGGAAGAACTAGGCTCTAAAGAAAGACATGTTTTGTTCTTTAAAAATTAAAGAGAGAGAGGTGTACCTGTCTGTCCAGGTCGGCGTACGAGTCGCTCCCGGCTGAAACTGGCGTCTCTTTACTCATGAGCTACACAACACAGAGGACACAGGTGGGTAAAATAACCGCAGTTACGGCGGTGGGGGTTGTGTTTGGTGACAGTGTTACCTCCTGGATGGCCGTCATGACGACGTGCTGCACGGACTCCTCCATCATCATGATGGTCTGGATGTACTCTAGAGGAGGACGAGGAGCGTACGAGGAGCGAGTCAGGGTTAAAAGCGTATTCATGTCTTTCTAATCCGGAATAAACATCGTATGTTAGGGATTCAAGGGAAAGATCTACATTTGAACACACACACACCTTGTTTCTGTTCGCAGTTGACCGCGCAGCCGAGGATGAGCTGCAGCATGCGGCCGAGCTCCGCCGCGTCTGCGTGCTCCCCGATCAGATTCACATCGGGCAGAGTGAAGTCGTTAATCTGCTGCCCCAAGATCTGAGGGACAGAAAGGAGACAGAATGAGACATGGGAAAAAAAAATATTACAATGGAGGGGGACAGAAAAAGCGAGAGGAGAGGGAAAGAGATGGAATGAGAATTATTTTCTTCCCCCCTTTCACTCGGGTTATAATCTTAATTTCGCATCATGGGCAGAGAGAGACAGAGAGAGAGACAGAGACAGAGGGAAGGCATAAAGAAAATGTTGATGGGGCAGACAAGACGAGTGAGAGAAAGAGCGAGAGAGAGAAAGGAAAAAGAAAAACAGAATGAAAGATGTTGAAGGCGGAGACAGAAAGAGAAATAGAGAGAGAGAGAGAGAGAGAGAGAGACAGAATAAGGAAAAGAGAGAGGGGGAGACAGAATGAGACATAAACATTTTTACAATGGGGAACAGAAAAAGAGAGAAGAGGGAAAGAGACGGAATGAGAAAAGAGAGAGAGAGATGGAGAGAAAGAAAAAGTTGACGGCAAGCGAGAGTGAGACATGCAGAGGAATAGAGACAGATGTTAAGGTGAGAGAAAGAGAGAGACAGGCAAAGAATGAGAAAAGATGTTGATTGGGCAGCAGGAAGAGAGAGAGAGAAAGAGATGAAGAAAATGTTGAGACACGGACAGAGAGAGAGACAAACAGAGATGAGAAGGAGACAGAAAAAGAAAGGGAGTGAGAGAGACAGAATGAGGCAGATATACAGAAATGTTTATGGTGCAGCGAGATAGATAGAGAGAGAGAGAGAGAGAGAGAGAGAGAGAGAGAGATAGAGATGTACGATGATGCTTCAGTAAAGAAGAAACAGCTCCCCCTAGAGGCGCACTCGCGTCCCTCACTGTAACGCTGTAACGCTAAGCGCTGATGTGGCGCTGCTCGTACCTCGTGGTTGTAATCCAGGATGCCTTTTAATATTTTCTTCAGGTTACTGATCTGAAAAAGAAGGGAATAAAGGGTGTGAGAGACGGAACGAACGCGCCGACCTGCGGCTCCGGATTCCTTCCTCCGATCACGCTAACGATGCACGAAGCCTGCGGCGCTAATTCACCTTTAACCTCCAGTTGTCCCCCACTTCGGGTTTGATACGGCTCAGCCAGCTGTCGCTGAAGTACACCACGTCTCTGAGGAGCAGAAAGACAGGGAGACGATTCAGCGTCTGAGACGCGACTGTGTGTGTGTGTGTGTGTGTGTGTGTGTGTGTGTGTTAGCATCAGCGGAACACAGAACACACTTATAGCAGGGACGTAGGCGAGCATGCACGTCAGGTCACGTCCCCGAGTGTGTGTGTCATATTGTGTGTGTGTGTGTGTGTGAGAATCTCTCACATTTTCTGCAGAACCTGCGCCATGACAACGCCACTCGTCAGGTCCTCCACGGTTTTGCACGGCGCCTCCACACCAAACGTCTGGATCTGGAACAGAGATTACAGAGGAACGAGAAGAAGTTCATTCATTCAAACTTTTATTTTTTTTTTTTGCATCTCGGTGGGAAAACACACACACACACACACACACACACACACAATGCTTTTACACGTTCAATTGTGATTGCCTGTTTTCTATCATTGTGTGTGTGTGTGTGTGTGTGTGTGTGTGTGTGTGTATGCAGATTGTTATTGCCAGGTCAGCTGTTACAGACTAAACACAAAACCATGTGATGTCATGGAACGTTTGTTGAATGTTTGCGGAATGTTTGCTCACATCAAAGCGATTAAAAACCTCCTCAGCCCCTCCCATTTTAATCAACTAACCAAAAAAAGACATTTTTTTAAATAAAAAAAAAAAAAACAAAAAAAAAAAACAAACAAACAAAAAAAAAAGCACTTGTTTGTAAAAAAAACGGGAAAGTGCCGGAAGCGTGACTAAATATAACCCCCTCTCTCTCTCTCTCTCTCTCTCTCTCGCTCGCATGCCTCGGGTAACAGTGCGCTATTAACCAGCTGTTAGCTTTACCGCTACATGCTACATTATTATTATTTATTTTTATAATTTAATTGAATTATTAAACCGTTTACCATTTTGTATTCGAGAGTACATCATCAAGGCTAACAGCAAATAATTACACAAATGATCTTGTTTAGAGGACGCTTACTGATATTAATAAATCAAATCAAAAGTATTTAAAAAAAATTATAAACAAATACTACATAATATACAAAGGACCTAAAAATGCTGAAATACATAAATTCTTAATGATGCGTATATGACCTGTAATAACCTGCAGCATTCTGCAGTGAAATAATTCCGCAGGTTCGGGTCAATTTAAAAAAAATAAAAAAATTATATGATTAACTGCAGCTTTAATATTATTTATTGGAAACTCAACCAAAGGATAAATCGAGCAACCAGAAAATAAATCAACAGATTAATATATTCATTACTCAAACCGAAAGGCAACAGACAGACAGACGGACAGACGGACGGACAGACAGACGGACGGACGGACGGACGGACGGACGGACGGACGGACGGACGGACGGACGGACGGACGGACGGACGGACGGACGGACGGACGGACAGAGGAGATAAATGAACAAACATTTATTTATAAAAAACGATTTCAATAAGCTAAACAAATAGAAAAATTAAACAAACAGGTAAATTAATGTAGATGTTTATTTTTATAAAGACATGTTTAGAGACGTAAACAAATAGACAAATAAATAAATAGACAGATTGATCGAGTAAACATGTCAAATGTAAGTAATACATTAAAACATATAGATGTGTGAATAAATAAACGTACAAATGAATAGATGGATAAAATATATTGCATAATATATTGTTCTTGTTATAAATTCTAACATTATTTTACAAGATATAGTGAATTATATCTAATTATAGGTTGTTTTTTTTTTACATTTAATTACACACTAACTGAAAGTAAGTGACAACAAATAAAAAAATATATATTAAATTTTTGTTTTCACAAACAACACTAATCAATCCTAGAAAAAAAAAAAAAAAGGAAAAAAAAAAAAAAAAAAGAAGAACGATTCCCCCTTTTTGACGTAATTCCCCTTCTTTTGAAGATCGTCTAAAGCAAAACCGTTATAAATTGGACCTAAAACATGCACCAGACGTTGAGGTTTGGCTTCGAACGTGTCAGCGAGTTCACACACAGCTGCTCTTTCGCTTTCTCTCTCGCTTCCTGTCCTTTTCGAGATCTGTGCAGCAGCGTCCCGTCTCTCTGCTTCCGTAAACACTGGAGGAGGAGGAGGAGGAGGAGGACACGGACACGTCAGCGGCGTCCTCTCGCAATATTCCCTCTCCATGATTCAGCTCCCTTTTCTTGCTCTCTCTCACCAAAAACTTCAACCGTCTCTGACTCTAAACAAACGCAGCACAAACAAACCAGACGCACAAGTAGCACTAGTTCCTGTTATAACCCTGAACAAGAATTAAAACAATCAGCCCTATAGACTGGAAAGCAGTGCAAAAGCTCACGAGTAACTCATCCGACTGGTCACATCACGTTCCAGCTCAGTAAACGACCTCATGCTGGTAACATGTCGCTCGTCTCTAGTTAATAAACACCTCCGACTTAAACCACTAATCTGCTGCACTCACTCCTATAAAAAGACCAGTCGTGACTAATGAGCTCATCGTGCTGATGTCATTTGCAACACGACACAGTAGAACAGGTTTAATGAAACACACTAACGGAATGCAAAGCACTAGTAATTGAACAGGGTGTTAGAAATAATTTACAACACAATAAGGTTAAGCATTAACAACTGATTAGTACAAGAAGTGTTCACCAAACAATGGTGTCTCAACAAACATTCACATTCCAGTGGGTACACACTTCAGCACCCAACACTGTGTTAAACAATAGCAAACATTTGCAATGTAACGGCACATTAAAGAGCATTCACAGTGCAAGAGTGCATGAATAAGCGTTCATAGCCCAACGATGCATTAACTCAGGTTCATAGAGCAGTGGTGTAATAATAAGCATCCATAGCCCAATGGTGCATCAATAAGCATTCATAGCCCGGAATAAGCATTCACGGCCAGCATTCACTGAACCAGAATCACCCTTCTCTACATTTTTACACAGGAACTACGGTGACTCTTGGTCAGAGTTTAATTTTAGCCCTCACATGCTGGTTACGAAATCCAACCCTAAAGACACACACACACACGTACTGCCTGTTGAGAATAAATCAAATCACACAACGACAAATACTCCCTTATGTTTACTTTAACAAATTGCCTCAATCACAATCCTCTGCTTGTGATTCAGAACATTAATCCATGCTTCATCCAGAACACTGAATTAATAACGGATTTATTAGAAATATATAAGGAGCTCTGTTCCTCCAAGTACTCTGAGAACCTTCACCAAAAGGTCCGCAGAAGAACGGCGAAGTCTGTAATCCTTCAGAGGACGTCCACACCCCCTGACCTCCGTTGAGTGAAAGGAAACAGATGATCAGGAAAGTAAAAAGACAGCAGCTGACTATTCCAATAAGAGTCGAAAGGGGATGAATGCATCCCGAAATAATCCTTTTGTGTTGGATGAGTAAAAATCCACAAATTGAGCATTTAAAGCAAAAATACTACAATTCTCACAAAACAATTTGTTTTAGTCGGTGGGGAGAAAAACAAACAAAAACAAAACACAGATGCTAACAGATCGAGCCGAGGTAAAGGTGGCTGGTGCTTACAGAGAGCGAGCTGAGGTATAGACGGCTGACGCTAAAAGAGAGCGAGGCAAGCTTGAGGAAAAGCCGACCACCAGTAACAGAGAGCGGGGCGAGCTGAGGTAAAGACGGCCGATGCAAACAGACAGCCAGGCGAGCTGAGGTAAAGACGACCGACGCCTATAGAGAGCGAGCTGAGGTAAAGGCGACCGGCGCTAACAGACAGCGAGGCGAGCTGAGGTAAAGACGACAGACGCCTATGGAGAGTGAGCTGAGGTAAAGGCGACCGGCGCTAACAGACAGCGAGGCGAGTTGAGGAAAAGTCGGCCGACGCTTACAGAGAGTGAGGCGAGCTGAGGTAAAGACGGCCAACGCTTACAGAGAGTGAGGCGAGCTGAGGTAAAGGCGACCGGCGCTAACAGATAGTGAGGCGAGCTAAGGTAAAGGCGACCGACGCATACAGAGAGTGAGGCTAGCTGAGGTAAAAACGACCGACGCTAACAGACAGCAAGGGGAGCTGAGGTAAAGACGGCCGACGCATACAGATAGTGAGGTGAGCTGAGGTAAAAATGACCGACGCTAACAGACAGCAAGGCGAGCTGAGGTAAAGACGGCCGACGCATACAAATAGTTAGGTGAGCTGAGGTAAAGGCGACCGGCGCTAACAGACAGCGAAGCGAGCTGAAGTAAAGGCGACCGACGCATACAGAGCATGAGGCGAGCTGAGGTAAAGACGACCGGCGCTAACAGACAGCGAGGCGAGCTGAGGTAAAGAAATCATGGATTACCTAAAATACCACTTCATATTTATACACTTATGGTCTTTATACACTTTAAATTTTAAAACAGGAGAATTATAATGATAATAAAAGACGGGTTCTGTCCTATATCAGTTATTTGTGGTAGGTTTGAGGGCCTCTTATGACACGGCTACACACACTTAAACCTTCTGTTTCACATCTGCTGCAACAGCTGGTGCATGAGCTGCACCGATCTGCAGGTTTGTTTTGTCATGTGGCCTAGCGGCTACGAGAGGAATGCGAGCTGGAGAGGAACAGCAGCAGTCGGACGTCTTCACGCGAATCAAACCTCGAGCCCGAAGCGACAGGAATGTTGGGATTCCCTGAAACACGAGGAATGTGAGTGCAAGTGCCAACACTGAAGCTCATCAAGCAGCAGCACTGGAGCAGACCTCAGCTCTCATATCACGACTAAACTTCCTCTTTCTAGAATCGGACACATTACAGCTCTGACACACAACAGACACCAGTCTTTTGGATTATGTCCAAATAAAGAATGCTAACGTCGGTGTCGTGGGCGGTGAGAACGTTAGCATAAAAACAAAACAAAAGATAGTGAAGAGTAAGAGATAATTGCTTTAAGCCTACTAAAGGCTGATGTATACTTCAGGGTGTAATGGTACGCAAAAAAAAAAAGTCATGGTTCGGTAAGTTTTCTGGTAAAATTAAGTGAAAAGGCTATGAAATTTAACTTCGTAAATATTTACACACAATACTCGCCATAATGTCACTCTACAGGTGCAGTTCCTCTATAATCCTACAGGTGGTGCGCTCTAAAGTATTCACAGACTTTATACAATGACGAAAAAAGTTTAATCGAATCTAATGTTAGAAACAAACCGCCTGCCGTCCACTGCTTGCAGCTCCGACTATAACGTTCTTAATATTCCAGGTAAAACAAAAAAAGCAGATTAACTTGAACAAGAGCTTTTCGCTTTCTATTTCCCTTCCTGTGACGCCCGCCCTGGTGAACTTTAACACAAATTTCACGAAGTAGACATTGATTTTGTATAATAATAATAATACTTGTATATATATTTTTTTTATCATAAACCAGTCACATTAAAGATCACGTTGCTCGTCGCTGAGTGCAGTTATAGTAAATATAAGCACTCAAGTCTGTCTGATTCAGACCTAGTGTTAGTAACGTGTCTACCTTGTCCAGTATGTGGGATATAAATAAAGATCGCTGAACGCAGTTACGTTAAAATATGTAAGGAATGAAACAGGACAGGAATGTGTAGTAAAAAACATGCTGTGACACGGTGGATTATTTTACTGCAACAGCACACCCTGAGGTGCTTTATTATACTTATTATACTGAAAACAAATCAATAAAGAAAGACGAATGAATGCACAAATACGATTTAAAAAAAAAAAGAAAAACAATTGCACTAGAGCCGGGAATCGTAGGCAGACTGAAGAGTCGATTTTTGTGCATTGGGATTTTCAATTAGATTTAATAGCACTAAAGTATATTGACTTTTTTTTAAGATTTATATTATTTTGAAGTATTACACTATTAACATTATTTAATAAACACTGAAATTGAAACTGAAGTGGTTGATCGTTTAAAGGTTATGGCTCTAACAAAGCGATCTGTTTTTCCTGCCAATTGTCTGCTCCACGCTCCTGTCCAGTAGGTGGCAGTGTTGCACCAACCGCCCATGAACTCAAACGACGACGTAGAAGAAGCGATACTCTTACAAAACGCGAGTATTTGGTGAAACTGAAAGCAGATTGCAATGTGGTTTTTTTCAGTCCATTTAACGTTCGTTAATCTTAATTGTGAATCGATTCACAAATAAAAATTTTATGAAATCAACCAAAAAAGGAATAATTCAATCAATCTATTAAATCGCACACTATTTTTATTCATCCATTTCAAGTATCGATTACACAAGTTGCTGTACAACCATATCATTGCTATAAACACTACAACATTTAGAACGATGTAAGGCTTTACAGCAGAAAATACCATCCGAGGTGCCGTTCTAGAAAATTAATCAACACGATCCGAACGTGTATAAAACTACACAATGATAATAATATACAGGATTTGTGTGCTTTTAACAAATGCGTAAGGCGTAAAACACTGCATCATGTCGTATTAACATACTTTGTGTCATTGTTTATTCTGCAACTTCACTCAGCTCCGACTTTCTCCGACGTCCTGTTACGAGTCTACATGTGTCGAGACTTGCATTCCTGCAGTGACGCCTCGTTCCAGCGTCCTCCTGGTTACGTCTTCACACACCTTAGCATGACGTATCCGGGACTTTTTTCTTCTTCTTCTATATACCTACTATCTGTGTCTGTGTGACCAGGGTAGATTTATAAAAGGAAAGCGAAGACAATAGAGCCAGAGGGATTAGAAATTCTTAAAATCAAAACATCCTAGATAGATCGAATTCCTAGAAAGAGGACCGTCTCTATCTGTTGTCCGAGAACAACGATACTCTGAGGAGCGTCTTGGGTTCGCTCAACACGTTTTTTTGACGCTATGTAAGGGTTGTACAGTTGGAGGACATTATTTTCTTCTGTATCTGCGAGGGGTGTTCAAGTCAAACCGGGACTTTGGATTGTGCAGAATAACAGAACCGTTCTGAGAGTAAATAAAAGCTTCCTTTATTTCTCCATATAATCTCCCTGTAACACTAAAGCACTTGTGTGTTTCACTAGTGCTTGGGTACCATCATGGCGTCCGTATAGCCGGCCTCCCAGGAATGCCTTTAATGGCCCAGACAGGTGGAAATGACTTGGAGCAAGTAGTCAATTGTCTTCATTCACCAGAAATTTCATCACACGTCCAGGTTTGATTTGAAAAACTCTCCTATATCAACTAATGATTATGTTTAAACATTTGAATGGCTTGTTTTAAGGTTCTGCAAGTCCTGGGATTTGACTAAACCGTCTCGTGGTCATCTGCAAAGAGTGTTCCACTGAGCGCTACCACGTAACCAACAACCTTCACGAAGCCTTCAGGATGTTAAGCCCGAGATCCGTGAGCTTCATCAGCCGATTTAAACAAACGACCGCAGACCTGTGAAAGGCTGCAAACCCACAACATCCTGCATATCGACTCTCAGATCAGAAGGTGTTGATTTGTTTTCTATGAGAACAGCTCTGACAGAAGCTCCAGCAGGAACATCAGAGATTTACATAACTTCTAATAGTATACATAATAGTAACCAGTTATTACCCCGGTTCCGAAGGGCAACGATACGGCAAAACCCTGGTCAGTGAATCACGTAAATCAAATGTAAAGTGAGTCCACGTTTGTAATCTTCCCTGTGCTCGATCATCTCTTGGCAACAGTGAACAATTCAGGAAACGGTATTCGGTATCTCGGCTGTTTCCCAGGCTGGGACGAGAACCCCGGCACCCCCTGAGACTCTTCTCTCCAGTTATGACGGTGTAACAGCATATGGCCAGCTGGCACGCTCAGGTTTCACACGCTAGACCAGAACAGGCACATCGCGACCACCGAGCTGACCCCGTGAACACGCACTGGGAATTGAAAGCGATGGGTTACATCGTCTGGGTTTGAATGTGGATCGCTCGCGACGTCGCAGTGACGCGTCTGGCGAGACTCTCGGTCATACAGGTGAGGTTATATTGCAGTGATCATTTTTCTCGAGCGTCCTGCACATTGTATATCTGCAGTAGTCTGGTTTTAGTAACTTTCTCCACCCAATGAAATCGCTCCATACAAAAGGATTCGTTATTGTTTACTTCCTCAGTTAACATCATGCCAACGAAAACGAAACGAACACCCGAGACAATCACCTCCAAAAAGTTTTTAAACAAAGTGATGGAAGTAATAATTCTTTGGACATCTTCAGCGACTTTGAGTCAAACTGACCATGTCTTCACAAAATCGTGCAAAAAACATGCAACTCAAAAGCAGTTCGCTTCATTTGTTCGAGTGCTGGAAATGCTTTTGATGCCTTTATTGTTTGCCGATGCAAACTTCTTACAAAATTACATTTCTAAAGGCGAAAATATGCAAAAAAAAAAAAAAAACCCTGATAATTACTCCTGATTAAAGGATGAATTCTCAAATCACGTGCTGCTGATTAATCTTCTGTAACATCAACTCATTTAATCATTGTTTTAAGTAAAAACCCATCGTTTAAAAATACCAATAAATAGCCTTGACCTGAGAAACGATCGATCATCACTGATGATGTTTCGCACTTCTGTCGACTCGCGCTCAGGTTTAAGGGTCTCGCTCAAGCCTACTGATGCTGGGACTGGAACCGATGACCTTCTGAGACGTAACACGGAGCCTTAATCGACCGGGGCGCCAAAACTTACTACAAAGAAGCATTTTCACGAGCGCTACCCAATCATAAACGCAGTATAGCGTTAAGTAGCCGCAATGCATTCTGGGACGCCTGGTCTGCGCTCGAAGTGTTCTACACAGAGGAAACAAAAAACAAGTAGCCTTTGATCTTGACTGTTAAGTTCGAAATTGTTAATTTTGTAACTGTACTAGAGGTGTAAAAAAAAAAAAAATAAATAAAATAAACACCACCACCGTGTGACGTCACCACGGCACGCTCTCCGAATACTAAGTGAAGTAACGGAAATATGACGTCACTCAGGATCTTAAAACTTTGATCTTTGGAAACAGTAGTTATTTCAGTAGAGTTGTGCTGAAAGTGTTTGAGGTTGGAGTTTTTCCCTTATGGTCAAGTGGTTTCTCCTCTTTACCACTTCTGTCGCGAAAATGACACACACACACACACACACAGAGAGAGAGACAGAACAGTGATTTCTTCTTACCCATGTCAGGAGACTCTCACACAGCTCGACCCGATCCACTGCGTCCAAAGTGCTCATCGCAGCTCGCTTTTAATCCGCCCGTGACTTAACCCAGACACACACACACACACACACACACACACACACA
Source organism: Channallabes apus (assembly GCA_030522415.1). Lineage (NCBI taxonomy): Eukaryota > Metazoa > Chordata > Actinopteri > Siluriformes > Clariidae > Channallabes > Channallabes apus. The sequence continues at coordinate 54,554,271 of CM060106.1, read as the reverse complement.
GAGAGACAGCCAGACAGAACCCCTAAAAATCACTAGGAACGATTTGATCAAGCGAAATAAATATCACAATATATAACCGAGTAATTTAAACACGTCGTAACACGTTCCGGTTATGTTCTCTTATCGCACCTTTCAATATAAAGCAATAAAATCCGTCTTCTGATGAACAAATACGTGGAGACACACGCAACCCGCTCCACCGGCGAAGCCACAGCTACAGCTCTTCGTCTTATTTTTTTCTTTTCCCCCCGTCCTACCCGTTTTCAACAAATCCCGCCTACTTTACTACGACTGGTTGACCCCTATCAGATTATCCAATAAATTCCTCGGTAATCCTTGCAGTCCAAATAATTACCCAATCACCTCTCAGAAGGCGGGGTTTATTTTTAAATGCGGGTTGGGAATATAGCGACGTTGCCTATAGGGCCCTCAAGATGCCACCCTGCAAAAAAAAAACATCCACATAATCACCCGATTAAAAATAAGTCATCAATATAATAACTTGTAATCAATTCAATTCAATATATAGAAAGAAGAATTTAGAAAATAGATTTGTTGTCAAAAATCACGGGATTGATGCTCGTTTTTTTATGTAACCGTAATTCGAAACGGTATTTAAAACAGGCAAATACAACAACCTACTATAATAAAGTGGGTCTTGTGAAAAAATGCGGAAGTAGCTTCCTGTCTCAACCCGCTCTTCAGATTCTATTTAGGAGCCCTAGTTCCAGTGTGATACAATCATTTATATGCACTAGGGACAGCATTAGACAGGGCGCACAGGGGTGTATTGGACAGGTTACATGTCTGCCAGGTTGTTCAATATGTTGGAGGTTTAATTTTTGTTTCGCGAGCGGATTATGAATTCATGTAAGTGTTCAATACGAGTGGTGTGTATATGTCTTATTTATTAAACACATTTACGCGAATTAATGCGCTGTTTATGATTTAGTTAGCTGATCATAAACATAGCTGTAACTCTTTATACTGTTTACTGTAATATTGTTTATCAGAGCCTGAGACATAACGTTGCACGCTAATTAATAACTTCATTTAAGTTATGTTTTTGTACTTTTTTTTTGGAGAGGGAATATCTAATTGATAATGTTTTTGTTATTTAAAATAGTTTAAAAAGATATATATATTTTAAATACCAGTGGTGTCAAAAAGTTTCAAGACTAGTTTTGTAACGCGCCACCAGGGGGCAGCACAGGGCACAGGGAGTGCCTTCATGAGTCAGTGTGCATGATGATGATGATGATGATTATCAGAAACATTGAGGATGCAAAATTGCGGAGGGATTTGTGATCTCAACCGGGTCAGCCGTGATAATGTCTTAAACGTACACTAAAAATGATTAGTAATGTCACTGAGTGACATCACACTGAGTGACATCACACTGAGTGACATCACACTGAGTGACATCATAGTGCAATGCTTTTTTTTCTCAGCATCTGCAGCCTATTCTACATACGTACATATCATAAATGTTAACACACACACACACACACACACACACACACCTCTCACATTCACACACATTACAAATGTTAACACTTACAAAGGCACGCACTCACAAACACACTCGTATATATTATATACACACACACACACACACACACACACCACAAATGTTAACATTCACACACACTAACAAGTCACATGTCTCACACTAACACACACAGCACAAGTATTAGCACACAGACTCACATACCATACACACAAACATGCACACACACACACACACACACACACACACACACACAGATGCACTCGACAAATATTTAGCCCTATATAGTGTGTGATGTTTGCAAGTCGTGCACCCGGGCGGCGATGGCTTATGGTGGATCTTTACACGCTCAAATGTTTGAGCGTACGAAGTAAATACATTTATTTTATTGCTCGAAACTGGACATTATTACGCAAGATTCATTTATCACACACCTTGTGATCAGCATCTTTAAAAAAAAAAAAAAAACTACTGCTGTCTCTTTTGTCAAACCCTTCTAAGGATAATTTTTAAAAAATTAAGATTTTTTTCCTGTTCAGTTACCTCTTAAATCTCTTTCTTTCTAACTTGTGTTATGGGTTTAAATTTTTTTTTTTGTGCATTTTTATTTAATTATTTTTTTTATTATTTCAGAGTGATTTGTCAGATTGTTGTACAGATTGTTTTAACCACATAGATATTTATCAGGATTAATTTAACATGCCGTGAACTACAGTATAACCCGGATACACCTTTTAGAATCGTGGCTTGATGACGACAACATGGTTACCGTGGTTACTGTGCCTTTTCTACTGAGCTGAATTCTGTAAAAGAAAAAAAAAAAAGTAAGATAATGTCTGAGGAGGAAAAAAAAAAGACAGAAACCTTTTTTACTTTAAACCCCTATACTGTATATAGTGTATAGTTTGTATAATGTATATTATTCGTTGCTGTGAGTTGTGAGCTGTGGTTGGTTGTGATCAGGCTATGAGCAGGTGGGATGGACAACACCGACGGTCCGGATGCAGATCCTTCTCTCTCAGACGAACGCTCGCTTATCGAAGGCGTCAGTGACCCGGTGCTGTTCGTGGTCGTCCTGTCTGTGACCTTCCTGGCAGGTCTCGCCACACTGCTCTGCAGGTTACACACACACACACACACACACACACACACACACACACACACACACACACACACAGCCTTCTTCTTGGCTGTCTACTTGTATGCTTTAATTTATAAGAAAAAATATATAAATATACATTATTATTATTTTCATGAATTTATTAATTTTGTAAGAACACGCTCATTAAACAATAAACGATTTCAGCACTGTGCAGTAAATCACCATTTATATTTATTTATATATATTTTTAGGAATTCATTTTTCCAAGCTCTGGTTTCATTTACTTATTTATTTTTTAATGTATTTTGTTTGCTTTTATTTCTATAGCTATCACGATGATTATTATTATTATTATTATTATTATTATTATTAATGTCATTAAAACTTTTGTACGTATTTATTTGTAGTTTTTTTACCCTCTTGCTCAAATACGTTCTTAATTATAGTAAATTAACTTCGTTAATTTATTTATTAACTTTTTTAATTTTATTTAAAATACAAAATTATTAAAATAAAGGAAAATTCTAAAGTCAAAGTCTCTCTCTGTCTCTTTCCCTCTCTGTCTCTTTCCCTCTCTGTCTCTTTCCCCGTCTCTCTCTCTCGCCCCGTCTGTCTCTCTCTCTCGCCCCGTCTGTCTCTGTCTCTCGCCCCGTCTGTCTCTGTCTCTCGCCCCGTCTGTCTCTGTCTCTCGCCCCGTCTGTCTCTGTCTGTCTGTCTGTCTCTCTGTCTGTCTCTGTCTGTCTCTCTGTCTCTCTGTTTGTCTGTCTCTCTCTGTCTCTCTGTCTGTCTCTCTGTCTGTCTGTCTGTCTCTCTCTGTCTGTCTGTCTGTCTGTCTGTCTGTCTGTCTCTCTCTGTCTCTCTGTCTGTCTATCTGTCTGTCTGTCTCTCTCTGTCTCTCTGTCTGTCTGTCTGTCTCTCTCTGTCTCTCTGTCTGTCTGTCTGTCTCTCTGTCTCAGGAACGAGCAGCAGAGGATCCACCCGGAGAATCAGGAGCACGTCCAAGCGGTCCGTCAGCAGCTACAAACAGAGCAGGTCTGTAACAAAGCACATAGTGTTCATTTTTAAAACACATAAGCATAAGTATTCACCCCCCTGTGTCATTCTAGTCGTGTTTGTCCAATAACTGAAATATTGCTTGGGACAAGTATGAGCTCTGTGTAATCCATGGAACTGATCAGAAATCCCCGGTGATCCTGTGTTTATTTATAAACACTCTGGGTGTTAATTCAACACGGAGAATCTAATATTGATTAAAGATGTTATCAATTTTCTCTATTTAGCCTTTCGAGGCTCCGCCCCCTGTGTGTGTCGCACAACGCTAGAACTGAAACAAACGATCGTTCTGCTCCATCGTGAAGAGAAAGTATGCGAGCTATTACACCGCTGTCTTATAGATTACGATCCGCCTCGTAGCTCTACGTGCGTCTCGGCTGCGTTTGGGACGACGGTGACTCGACACGTTTCATCGGTATATAAGGTATCGTTTGTTTGTTTTTTTGTTTGTTTGTTTTTTAAGATGCCGTTTTTGCAAAGCAACTTTAAGAAATCCAGGAATCTAATTAGCAAGGAGGAGGTGAAAAAATAAACATTAACAGATGAGGAGAAAAAATGGTTAGTTGGTTATAAACACTCAAATGTAAGAATAACTACTAGATAACGCGGTATCTAATAAATCCAATAATGTTTTTATTTAATTTAATTAATTTATTAAATCCGTTGTTTACCATTTATTTTTTGTCACCTTTAGCGCCCTCTGCTGCCTGAAAAGATAAATCACAATGATTGTCGTAATAATAAAAAAAACATTAATAAACGTCTTCGGTTTTACTTCTCCCACACTCTGCTTGTAGTGTGTACACCTTGTGTGTTGCCTTGTTGAAAGAAAATAATAACTTGACATAGAGGTGGGCGATATACCGGTATACACGGTTAACCGGTAGAAATTTGTCAAGCGATAGAGATTTTGGTCGTCTTAATCGCGGTTGAGATCATGTGACGTTTGCACGCTACATAACCACGCAATACACATTCACTTCTATGACGACGAAACCGTGGCACCGGATTGAGCCGGCGTGGGCAGAACAAATATCCAGACCCGGTGGATCGCGCAGCGCGGACCAACTTGAGCAGCGCTGCTCGAATCACAAACCTGCGCGATACTGATAGAAATAAACCGCGCTGACCATCAAAATACATTTTACCCCGCTGGGATGCGCACGTACAATCCAGGCATGGCAAGGCGGAAACAATATTAAACAGTCCTGACATTTTAAATAAAGTGTTTTTAAATTAAAAACAGTGAGTCGCGCAGGTTTGTGATTGGAGCGGCGCTGCTCAAGTTAATCGGCGCTGTGCGATCCACCGGACTGCGCGAATAAACCAGATCATCTCTGCGCTATCCAGATAGTCGCGCTGCGCTGTCCACTGGGCCGCGCAGATATTTGGTTCAATCGGGTGCCGCGGTTTCGTCCCACTTTTGATGTGTTTGGCTTCACATACACTTCGACAATGGAAGAAGACGAGCAGTGAGCTTGCTTATATGTGACAAAACCAACAACGAGGAGATCGTAAAGAAAAAAAGGTGCCTCGTCTGTGGTGTGGAATTAGTTTGGGTAAAAGAAAAGTGATACGAATGAGACGAACGTGATTTGGAAGGGACGCAAGTGCACTGTTTTAACAAGTGGTGGAAACACGTCAAACCTTTTCTATCATCTGAAATCCAAACATCCAAACGAATAAAAATTCAAATAGAAATAGATTAGAAATCCAAAGTAAAAAAATGCGGCAAACCTCAGCAATTCACAGTTTAAATAAAATTACATTATGTAAAACAGTTTCTTTGTGTTTGAATTTTTATTTATGTATTTTCAGATACAAATTGCTATATTGTGATGTATATCGTTATCAAGGTAGAAAATTGCTTCTACCGTGATGGAAGATTTTGGTTATATCACCCACCCCTAACTTGACATGAGAAGCATTGTTCCGGCTTGGGGGCGGAGCTAATTTATGGGCCAGGAACAAAAACCAAAAGAGTATGCTGTAAAGGAACCAGTCTGATTAACTGTAAATTAGCGTTTATGAAACTCTATGATTAAACAAATTCTATACCTGGAATAATGTTACAGACTTTAATTACAGTGGTGTGAAAAACTATTTGCCCCCCTCCTGATTTCTTATTCTTTTGCATGTTTGTTACACAAAATGTTTCTGATCATCAAACACATTTAACTATTAGTCAAAGATAACACAAGTAAACACAAAATGCAATTTTTAAATGAGGGGTTTTATTATTTAGGGAGAAAAAAAAAATCCAAACCTACATGGCCCTGTGTGAAAAAGTAATTGCCCCCCGAACCTAATAACTGGTTGGGCCACCCTTAGCAGCAATAACTGCAATCAAGCGTTTACGATAACTTGCAACGAGTCTTTTACAGCGCTCTGGAGGAATTTTGGCCCACTCATCTTTGCAGAATTGTTGTAATTCAGCTTTATTTGAGGGTTTTCTAGCATGAAACGCCTTTTTAAGGTCATGCCACAACATCTCAATAGGATTCAGGTCAGGACTTTGACTAGGCCACTCCAAAGTCTTCATTTTGTTTTTGTTCAGCCATTCAGAGGTGGATTTGCTGGTGTGTTTTGGGTCATTGTCCTGCTGCAGCACCCAAGATCGCTTCAGCTTGAGTTGACGAACAGATGGCCAGACATTCTCCTTCAGGATTTTTTGGTAGACAGTAGAATTCATGGTTCCATCTATCACAGCAAGCCTTCCAGGTCCTGAAGCAGCAAAACAACCCCAGACCATCACACTACCACCACCATATTTTACTGTTGGTATGATGTTCTTTTTCTGAAATGCTGTGTTACTTTAACGCCAGATGTAACGGGACACGCACCTTCCAAAAAGTTCAACTTTTGTCTCGTCGGTCCACAAGGTATTTTCCCTAAAGTCTTGGCAATCATTGAGATGTTTTTTAGCAAAATTGAGACGAGCCTTAATTTTCTTTTTGCTTAAAAGTGGTTTGCGCCTTGGAAATCTGCCATGCAGGCCGTTTTTGCCCAGTCTCTTTCTTATGGTGGAGTCGTGAACACTGACCTTAATTGAGGCAAGTGAGGCCTGCAGTTCTTTAGATGTTGTCCTGGGGTCTTTTGTGGCCTCTCGGATGAGTTGTCTCTGCGCTCTTGGGGTAATTTTGGTCGGCCGGCCACTCCTGGGAAGGTTCACCACTGTTCCATGTTTTTGCCATTTGTGGATAATGGCTCTCACTGTGGTTCGCTGGAGTCCCAAAGCTTTAGAAATGGCTTTATAACCTTTACCAGACTGATAGATCTCAATTACTTTTGTTCTCATTTGTTCCTGAATTTCTTTGGATCTCGCCATGATGTCTAGCTTTTGAGGTGCTTTTGGTCTACTTCTCTGTGTCAGGTAGCTCCTATTTAAGTGATTTCTTGATTGAAACAGGTGTGGCAGTAATCAGGCCTGGGGGTGACTACAGAAATTGAACTCAGGTGTGATAAACCACAGTTAAGTTATTTTTTAACAAGGGGGGCAATCACTTTTTCACACAGGGCCATGTAGATTTGGAGTTTTTTTCTCCCTTAATAATGTAAACCTTCATTTAAAAACTGCATTTTGTGTTCAATTATGTTATCTTTGACTAATAGTTAACGGTTTTTGATGAGCAGAAACATTTAAGTGTGACAAACATGCAAAAGAATAAGAAATCAGGAAGGGGCAAATAGTTTTTCACACCACTGTATATATTATATATATATTCTGCTCTGGGATGCTGTTTTTGCTCTTGTGAAAGATGCAACCCTTTGCAGATTTGCGTAGGATGTGAAAATGCTAAATAAGTAAATAAAGGCACAGACCGTGGGATAATTTTAACCAGAAACAGTTCCTTAAATATACTGAAGAGACCAAAATACATGCGCTCTCTCTCTCTCTCTCTCTCTGTCACTTTTTCAGGAAGCAGCAACACCAACGCCAAGGCATCAGTTTTACTCAGACATGTCGTGTCCAGTGTGCCTCCAGCAGGCCGTCCTCCCCGTCGAGACTAACTGCGGTCATCTCTTCTGCGGTGAGAGCAGCCTCCGACTCGACCCTCGTTCTGTTATAAAACCACACGAATCCGTATCTCACACGCATGATTATGTTCGAGCGAAGAGTTTTCACACTAAATATCGACAGTGTTTAATTTATTACTTGTTAGTGCTCTTTATACACATTTCTTTTATGTGGATTTTTTTTCAAAAGCACCTCTTACTGTGTGTTTTTTTTTTTTTTGTGCCCAAGATTTTTGCATACTACTATAAGTAAATTTGTTTAGAAGTGTAACAAAATCTAAACAGTAATAATTATAATAATAGCAGGTAGTCCCCGACTTATGAACGAGTTCCATTCCAGGAGCACGTTCGTAAATCAGATTCGTTCTTAAGTTGAATCTTGTACACCATTGACGCAAATATACAGTACAGTGTAAAGCATACCAGTCCACTTGTCCCTTTTCCCCACACTGCCATCATGTGGCCAAAATTCAAGCCGTGCTCAGGATCTGTCTGTCGTCTGTGTCCTTCAGGTTCCTGTATTATCGCGTACTGGCGCTACGGCACGTGGCTCGGCCCCATAAGCTGTCCCATCTGCAGACAAATAGTAAGACGACCAATTCTACATTCTCAAAATCGTATGCAAAGAAATCCCTTCTAACCCGCGCACCGTCTTTGTTCTCGTCTCCTCGTATCGTCCGCTTCCTCACTCGGACACCAGGTGACCCTGCTGTTCCCGCTTTTCCGCGCCACGGATCAGCGCGCGCGGAGGCAACACGAGCAGCCGGATCCGAACGTCATCCTCGATGACGTCAACGATTACAACCGCAGGTTCTCCGGACAGCCCAGATCTGTGAGTTTATATTAATGTTGCTTATTAATTACTTAAAGATTAATTTACTTAAAAAAAGAGAACATTTCTGAGAGTTACAAAAAAAAAAAAAAAAACCCATCCTTGGTTAGATGCTAAATAAATAAATAATCTCTTAGTTATAATTAATCTCCGGTTTTACAGAGCGAGTCTCGCCAGTCGTAGGTGTCTGTAAGCTGATGTATGCAGAAGATGGCAGATAGCCATGTGTTTTTTAGATAAGGTTGACCGGATGTGTATTGAGTCTCTCTCTCCTCTCTCTCTCTCTCTCTCTCTCTCTCTCTGTCTGGTGCACGTCTTGCGTAGCTCCTGGACCGTTTGCATGACGTCCCGACTCTCCTCCGCCACGCCTTCAGGGAGATGTTCTCGGTCGGCGGACTCTTCTGGATGTTCCGCATCCGGATCCTGCTGTGCCTGGTCGGGGCGCTGACCTACCTGGCATCTCCGCTCGACTTCATCCCCGAGGCTCTGTTCGGTCTGCTCGGCTTCATGGACGACTTCTTCGTCGTCATCCTCCTCTTCATCTACATCTCGATCATGTACAGGGAGGTGGTGACGCAGAGGCTAGTGGGCTGAGCGCCACAAAACAGCAGGGATCAGTTCCTAAGGGTTTACAAGTTTTAGCAGTGAGTGTGTGTGTGTGCGCGCGTGCGCGTCAGTGAAAGTGTGTGTGGTATAATATTTTGCTATAATATAATAGTCAGCTTCTGTTCTTGTAGTATTAAATACGTACTGTAGGAGGTTTTGTTTGTTTGTTTTTTCAATAGGAATGATTATAATCGACTGGCTTGAGCGACCAAATGAAAGGAAATTAGCAAAACTATAATTGGCGTCACTGAATCTGTAGCTCGAATGTGAATCTAGCGTTTGCCTGGTCACTAAAGCAAATTGGTTTTTAGCATTTTTTATTTAAATTTTTTTTTACTTTTTCTTGTGTTATAGTTTCTATTTTTCCAAGGTATAAATAAATTCCCCTCTGCTCAACGTTAATGTTTCCTCCCTCCTGTGCTAGTCACGTTAACGCTAACGTAAAAGGCTCTCACAACAACATGCTGCTTTTAATATGACTAGAAATCAGACGCGTCTTTGTTTCAGTTTGCAATCTTAAGACGTATCGTACAGAGAGAGTTAAAACGTTTTAAAAGATTTGCCTATTCAGCAAAAATGCGACAGAAGTACAGCTGTATTGTCGTTGGGGGCGGGGCTTATTTCAGGACGAGAAATGGAAATATTAAATTCTAAGGTGCTGTGTAGTGTGTAGAAATGTTGCTCAACTATTTCATTTCCAAAGCTCCTTCCAAATGCACATGAATCCGTTAAAGTCAGGTTCAAAGTAGAAAAGCTTTTCAAGTAGAAAACAAACATTTTTTAAAAATAACAGATAGCTTAGTCAGAATCACGCGGAGTGAGGTGGAAATAAAGTGTTAATAAGCACGAGGATGCTGTTACTGCTCAACTAATCTCTCAATAAAATGATGTGAAAGGTATCAGGTAAATGTGTAACAGTTAAATACAGTAGATACAGTTGTGAGAATTGTTATTTCTTTCAAGTCCTGTAGAGGGAGCCCTTACAGCTTATATATATACACCGTATACCATTTAAGAATTGACCAAAGCCACCATTTTTCTTTTTAGGTTTCTGATATTTGGTGGATAACGCTTTTTTTTTTTTTTTTTTTTTAAATGACATGGAACTACACATTACATTTCATCCATTTTTACTTAATTCTGTGTGTTTTATTTTTCTTCATCATGATGTTCAGCTTTAAAGTGGCACATCATTGCTTTTTTTTTTTTTTTTTTTTCCAAATAGTAACCAAACGTTCAACATAATTTTTTTTTTCAGGAGCAAGTTTATTTTGAAATTGTGCGTTTCTTTAACTTTTAACTTTTTAGCAAACTTTTAACTTTTTAGCAATGTGATCATCAATACACTCTTGAAACCATGCAAGAACTCTTCATAAGGGGATTCATGTCTGAAACGCTGGCCTGCCAGGAACTCCTTTAATGGAAGGAATCACCAGTACAACGCAATTGTTACTGGAACTCGGCTGGGAGTTTTCGCCAGTACAGTCCTGACCTCGCTCCAAGTCATTTCCACATGCTTGGGCCTTTAAAGGAGTTCCTGGGAGGCCGGGTTTTCAGACGTGTAGCAGGCAGCCTGATCATGAAGAAAACATTCACTTTGATGGTATAGAATCTCTAGTGAAACACTGATTACGTAGAGATAAGTATCAGGGGACGATATAGAGAGGAATAAGGGGAGTTTTTTTTACTTTATTAATTATGTCGTTATTAAGCATCAAAAGTTCTGGTTTGACTTTTTAAAAGCAATCATAACACCAGAGTGAATTATATATTTCACTTATCCTATAAAAAGGGTCTTACGTTTCCACTTTGTCACAGATTTATGCATTTTATGTCTGGATGAGGTTATGAATGATTATGTAGCCTTAGAGACACTAAAGTCTTCCAGCAACAAAACTTGATTATGTTTTATTTTTGTAAATTAAAAGATAATTCAAGATCAATTCCAAATATTAAAACAGAATTAATTTCCTGTTCACTCAAAGCAAGAATAATCTTTTCCCCATATACACATTTTTTTTTATTATTATTATTGATATTATTTTTATTATTATTAGTCTCTTGAGGTCTTGATGAAAACCGGATTAAATATAATGTGTAAATCCATAGCATTCAATACTAAACACTTTAGCTGGGTTTAGCATTTTTTCTTTTCTTTTTCTAATTATTATTTCTTCGGCTACGAAAGTTCACGCACTGAATCTGGAACTGGGTCACGATCAGATTTCCGATGCATGAATAAAAGGCTAAGCTGTGATCTATTAAAGCGTAGGCGGAGCGCTGCGGGTTAAAAGTCATCTTTCCGTCAGTGTGCGAAGCTAAAGGGAAAGTCTTCCTCCACAGAATATGCGACTGCTTTCGAGCTAAATGCACAGGTGGGCTTTGGGGAAAACCAGAACAGTAAAGGAGAAAAATGAAAGAGAGAGAGAGAGAGAGAGAGAGAGAGAGAGTGAGAAATCTTCCAGAACCGTGACCAGCTGTGAGTTTCCATAGAAACAGACTTATTTATAGGTTTAGGTAAAAGTCCTTTCTCTTTCCGAACGTGTAAAAACCCAGCGCTTCGTTGCGATCTTGCTAATTCGCTGTTTAATCAATCGTACGAGACCGATCTGACATGTTACGCTTTTTGTTTTGTATCCGAACTTTCTCGGTGTGGACATCACAGTTTAACCTGATGACGTAGCCGACGTTTACAGAATGTGGAGCTCTGTGTTCTTAGGGCTACATAACACCTACATAAGCCCTTCATGACATATGGATTTTTATAAATACTTTACACCACACATCTGCACTTTGAAAAACTATGACTGGTGTCTTTAGCCAAAGGATGCTTTATATCAAGGTGACATAAGACCTAAGGCAAGTGGCATAGAGCTTATAACTGATGTTCATTAGAAAACCACAGCAGTTAACTTTGTATCTTTGTATAAGAGTACTTAGGGCTCTGCGATGTCACTGGAATAACATTTATATGGGTTTGACTTACTGTATGCATGTGACTTGACAAGATTGTGACAGTCCTGTGAATATTCTTTTTGATTTTAAATAACGGAAGGACAGAGATTGAGTAAGGTTGGTATACTTGGTCTAAGAGTTTAATTAAGACTTATAACAGTGTTATAGTACAATTATAATAACAACAGAGGTGCACTGTATGGCTTCTGTGGGCTTTAACTGAGGTGAACAAAAGTTAGCTAGTTTTCTAATTAAGGCTTATAAACACTTATGACACTTTAATAACAGAGGTGTATATATATATATATATATATATATATTTCCTCTAACCTTTATATAAAGCAACCTTAATCAGAAACAAATAATTTGATGTAAAAATAATTTTGCTGTTTCTAATGGTCTTAAGACTAATGATCAGGCTATGTGGCTCTAGTAACACAAGATTAATTTGACAGATTCTGAGCGGTTCATGAAGACTTAAGAACAATGTAATGACAAAATAATAACAGCACCGTTTAATTTGTTTTTGATTTTATGCCGCCCACTTTGTCCAAGTCCGTCTGGAAAGTATTATAACAGCCGTATGTCAACACAGCTCTATGTCACCTAATGCAGGTGTTACGTCAACTCTTTGTATCAAAATTTTATGAAAGTAGTTTATGAACGCTATTCGAGGAAGCCTTTATAACTACCTTGTGTAGTGTTGTGTCAGTGATTTCAGAATGGGCTTATGTCGGTCTTATGCCACCCATATAACTCTTAAAGGCGAATTTTGCTCATAGTTATCTTTTCAAGTGCTATCTTTATTTTAGGAATAAAGCATAATTCATGTTTGTTTTGCCAATTCCTGACTACTACACGCTGAGTAGGTACACCGGTGTTCATAAGGCAGTCCTGATATGATCATAAGAAGGACATTGTTGCATTGAAGCATCTTCATATTTAATGACATTTAATGTAATGTTATTCTGGTATATCCTACGCCATACCAAATGTTCTGGATCCACTCAGTATCCGTGCTCCGTATCCACAGAGTTCAACCCAAATGTGAAACTATACTTTTGAATATAATCTCATCTCCTGTAGTGGTGTTAGAACCCAAGCGCATGGAAGCTGTGGATGGTTTGGACAACATGCCGTGCCTTGAGTCTTACACAACCACAGAATTATGAACTTGAAAACACTATGATGAATAAAAGTACCTGCAAAAAAAAAAATTGTCTATTTTATTTTTTCTTACAGAACAGTGTACGGTTTTCACTTTTTGTGTGTTACATGAAATCCTGCTTGTTCGTCTATTTGGTTGTTATTGCGTACAGCTGGGTTAAAAAGCCCTTCGGAAGAGTGTGGGTTAATTACAGTAGATCACGCTGTTTTTGTTTGAAGCTACAATCAAAACTATAAGCATTTCTTAATTAAAAATGGAAGTTGATCATAGCAACAGTGTGTGGAAGTCTCACATACTGTATGAGGATCATCAGACTTCCACAAACAGCTGGACACATGATTTCTCAGTTTTCCTTTAGTGGAAACCTGCTCCACTAAATGCGTGGTACATGAACTTCACCACAAGATGGCAGCAAAAGCTATTTATTTTTCAAAGAAGACGCGCTTGTACCTGCTAAGCTACAAGTTGCACCTTCATTATTCATTATTCTAAACCCAAAGTGTGTAGAACACTCCGATATCTAAAGTGTCCAAGGTGTACATTTACGTTACTAAGGATAACCCACACACTGTCCAGTTTATTAGGAATACCTGTATAATATTTGGTCATTTGTACATTTATCTGGTCAGATAATCATGGTGCAGCATTTGAATACATAATGCAGACGTACAGGTCAAGATCTTCAGGTAACGGTCTCATCAACACAACGGAATGAGGGTAAAAAAAGTATGAGCTCCGCGACTTCAACCGTTGGTGCCACATGAGCTGGTTTAAATAATTAAAAAATGTCTTGATCTCCTGGGATTTTCACACACATCACACTAGAATTTAACGCATCTTTGTCCACATTCTGATGTCCGGATAGTGTATGACCTGTACTCACATAATTTTACGCATTGTCCTGATGAAACATGATTGGCTGACTGCATAACCACACAAATAGTGCAAGTATACAGGTGTTCCTAATAAAGTGGACGACGAGTGTATGGGTGTTTTTTTTGGGGGGGGGGGGGGGGTTGTTTGCTTTTTTACATATTATGTTATGGTGATGCCTAGCACAACGTGGCTTAGAAGGAACGGATGTTTAGTCACACTTCACACACACGTCAAGAATCTCACACTGTGTCTGAGTTCCAACATGCAGGTCAAACCCCAAAGTTAACAAACACACACACACACACACACCACCCAGCTGCTGTTAAGATGAAAATGTAAATGCTATTAAAAAAAATAGAAGGAAAACTTTTTTTTTTTTCAAGTAAATTAGAAAATCTGTTAACCTCATTGTAACACTTTTGCATCATATTTCAAAGAATATACTGAATCAATGTTGTTTTCCTCTTGATGTCATTATCTACACCAATTCATGATTGGTCAGCCTACTGTAATATTAATCGTCAACTCAAATTTCAGATTTTCTTATCACCTTTGAACATTGTGTCCTGCCATATCATCATCCTGCTGTGTGATGTCTGTCAGGGGAGAGAACAGGATCCATAGGAATCACAGATTATTATAAGTTTTGTTTTGGTTTTTAATAAAGAACAAAAAAATCATCATAAGGAGAATGACACCTGTCTAAGAATCGACTATTTGGAAAAAATCTGGTGTTCCAGTCAAACCGGGACTTTTGGTTTCACAGAAATACAGAAGACATTTAGGGGTGCCAAAACTTCCAGGCACTTGTGAAATGCATTAGTGTAGCTGGGGATGATATAGGGAAATAAAGGGAGTTTTTACTCTCATAACTGCGTTGTTATTCTGCACAATCCAAGAAGTCCTGTTTTGACTTGAACAGGTCATATATACAGTATATATATATATATATATATATATATATATATATATAAAAAGTTTATTTATTTCAGTAGTTCAATTCAGAAAGTGAAACACATACAGATTAATTATATTATTCATTATATTATATAGATTCATACACATGCACAGGGAACTTCGGCCAAGTTTGAATTTTGGCGTTTCACCAGCTGAAAGTCATAATCATCAAAATTAAGAGAGAAATACTTGAAATATGCCAGTGTGTGTGTAATGAATCTATATACTGTAATATATGAATTTCATTTTTGATTTGAATTACTGAAATAAATCAACTTTTCAAAGATATTCTAATTTATTGTTAAGCACCTATACACACACACACACAAACACACACGCACCGTTTAAAAGAAGCCCGACGGACAGGTTGTATTTAATTGTTTAATAGTGTACTAGCTATGAAGAACATCAAGTATCAGGATTCACCACTGTTGATGTGGTGAACCCTGATAATATCTAAAATATTTCTGATCAAACAGGCTTGTGTGTGATGTTCGGGGCCTGAAACACAGCTTTTGTGTGCACTGAAACTCAAGAGTAGTCAGGACACCTCCACGCTTAATGGTTTGCTGTTTTTTTGGAGACTGGACAGAAACCCACATGTACATAAGTTCAGGCTTGCTGTCCCAAGCCTGATCCCGGAGGACCCCCCTGCCCTGCACATGTTAGTGTTTTTCCTGCTTTATCATACCCGCTGCAATTCGGACAAAGATGTTAACTGGCTGATCAGTTCAATCAGGTGTGCTGGGAGCTGAGAAAACACTAACATGTGGAGGGCCGATGGTCCTCCACCACCAACCACGACTATCCAGAACCACCGCTTTGAACAAATGTATCAAGAGTATTTAAAACTTAAATAAATTACAGAGAAGATGTAACATGTTAGGTTAGTGTCCTAGACAGAATGAATGGTTCTGTTTGGTGTAGAGCCATTAAAACTGAAAAAAGGAAACATCTCAGGAAAGAAATACCAAAGATTATAAAAAACAAAGTGCTTCACACCCCAATCAGGAAGTGTTTGGTCTATAAATGACAGTTTATGGTTATGTGCATTACTTGGAAGCCATAGTACATCTTTTGGCACACTACCCCACTGACACTTTAAAGTAATTGGACAAGTTTGTTTGTTTTCTCCCGCCCGAGCCAAGGTAATCTTATCCTGAGCATCCTTGCCCTTAAGCACCTTAACTAAAGACTTCTGGGAAAGCAGGCCCCTTCGCTGCTTCCAGGTTAAGCCTTGTGATGCAATGCAGTACCGTTTCGAAAGAAACCGACTCGGTCAGAGCCAAATGCCTGGCGCAAAAGCAGCATCCCTTCCCAGACCTCGTTGGCCGTCTCCTTCATGGCTGCGGCCTGCGCGTCCGTGGGAGCCTGCGAGTGGGCGAAGATTTAATCGGTGCCGCCCATCTTCAAGACCTTCAAGTCAGGCCACCAAGTCTGTATTCACTCTTTTATGCCCTTTCTACCCATCTGGCATGGAGATGTGGGTGGAGTTCTGTTCGAGCTCGGACGTCCAAGACGCCCACATCGTCAACATAGATGCCCAGTGACAGCGTGTACGGGTCAGGGTTGTGTGTGTAACTCTAGGAACCCTATGCAAACGGTTCCCGCTTAGTTCCTTGTGAAACCCAGACGCAGCTATATAACATAAACACAGTCTCATGGAAAGCCCTAGCCAGATCCCACAAAGCATGGAAAACTCGCTTGATGAAGGGAGGGAAAGTCTCTAGAGTTCTGATTAGAGAAGGTCTAGACCTCTGCAGGTCCCTCAGCTCCATTTCATCTTTGGGTTGTCATGGTGTGTGTGTGTTTAATAAATGAATCCATGGCTCTTCGTGTTCAAGTTTAACTCCCAAGTATCAGTCGTGTTCATAAAGCTGAGAATTGATGCACTGGAAGACCTTAATATCTGTAGAGACTCTGTTCTGTCAGCATGTTACGCTGTTTATGACTTCCCTAAAGGTCAACTTGGAAAGCAATTATCTGTGAGTGTGTGTGTGTGTGTGTGTGTGTGTGTGTGTGTGTGTGTATTTGAAGGATCTAACACCATGCCACTATCTAAATCTGTAGGTCTGTAAATATTTCTATCGGTATGTGTTTTGAAATTTTTATCCAAAGTGGGCATGGTCTTAATTAAAAATAAGAAACAATGTGACACGTTCCTCAACTTCAATTACATCACATGAGTCTCTCACTCATCGTCTATACCATTTTATCCTGTATTCAGGGTCACGGGGGACTTAGGGCACGAGGCTGGGTACACCCTGGACAGGGTGCCATGCACATACTCATATGCTCATTCACACACTTCGAGCAATTTGGGAAGACCGGTTTACCTAATGCACAGGTCTTTGGATTGTGGGTGGAAATCCAAGTACTTGGAGGAAACCCACCAAGCACGGGGAGAACACGCAAACCCCATGCACACAGTCCCCGAGGCGGGAATCGAACCCGGATCCTGGAGGTGCAAGGTACTAACCACTGCACCACCCTGTCTCATACTGTACCTGCCCTCAAAATCTACGTCCCAAAATATAAACTAGCATTTTTAAACCATCACCTCCCGGACCAGGCAGATACTAAGTACCAGGACATGTTCATGTTATCCGAGCCTATTCTATTGTATAAATGTTCTTTCACCATAAAGTGCACCTTTATGTCCGTTAGCACATCTGTTCAAATGAATAACGTCTGTCTGTGTGTGAAAACCCTTTTTTTAAACCTCTGTTTAATCTCTCCATCCCTTGTGGCTCAGGTTCCTTGTTGCTATCAACAAGTGAAATCACATCAACAAGTGAGCGCTGCTTTTTTTCCTTCAGTGCCTGAAAGCCAGAATTTCTCTGACAGTGATAGAAGACTGATGCCTTTGCAAAGGGAAGAAGCTGGTCTCGGTTTGCAGTGTTTCCTCCAACAGAAGATTTCTGCCAACTGTCATGCTGACAATACGGACAGACCAGAATGACCCACCCACACAACCCACTCGTGCCGTTCTCTGGGGAAAGCACTTTGTTTTTCCTTCTCCTCTCTCACATTCTTTCTCAATTGTTCAAACTATTTCATCTCCTACACTTCCCAAATCTCCGACCTTTCCGCCCTGCTGTCTGTTACTTATTTATTTATTTATTTTATTTTATTTGTATATTTATTTTGGCTTATGTCGCGGACTATGACGAACGTGCTAAATTTAAGCTTCCTAAATTGAATTAGCGTCTGATGAAGTCATTTGTTTCCAGGGTGAATAAGCTCCCCCGTCTCTGTGGCTCTCGCCATCCTGTTTTCCGGTCTCGCTTTCCAAAAGATGCCAACGTCTTCCCTTTGAGCTGTTCCGATCTGCTCGTGTAGAGCTAATGGAAACGGCAGGCCTATTTTGGATCAAAACAAATCCCTTCTGAGGAAACCACTTGGTATCATTTGAATGTGACTTTTAGCATCCTGACCCTGTGAGCTGTGGATTCTGTTGTTTGTTGATACGTGGTGTGTGTGCGCGATTAGATACCCATGTGATGTCATGAACTTTTCTAATGTGCTCCAGCCCAAGCGGGTTGATCTCACGTTCTCAGGAAAGACTTTTGGCTAACAAGAATCCACATCCAAAGGATCAAAGCCACATGCTGAGGGAAAACATTCATCCCCAAGACAAGCGGCAATTTCACACAATCTTGCCAAACATAAACATATCCTGATATATATATATAAAACGTGTAGCTAATACAGGAAAAAAATATTGAACAGTACACATCACAATGAGTAAAACCAGCATGGGTGTTTCTGTCCTGAGCGCGCACACACATACACACACACACAAAAACTACACATTAATTAAATGTTATGCTGCACTTCAATCCAACTCTACCTGTAACCTCAGGTAAAACATTTTGTGCACTTTTATTTTTTAAATAATTAAAACAAAAGTGTCAGTTCATGGAAAGATTTCATTGTGGGGACCAGACAAATGTCCCCACAAAGTCAGATATAATACTGTAGATAGGACCATATTACCACTACACACACAGGCTGGTAATACTATCCTTGTGAGGACCTTTGAAATAATTAGTAACCCTGGTAATTTATGTAATGCTACACCTCAATCTAACTCTAGATTCAACCCCAGTAAACAATAATAAGCATTTTGGCCTGTTGAGCTTTTAAATAAAATGAAACATTTTGGTCTCGTAAAGCTTACTTTGTGGGGACCAGCCACATGCCCCAAAAAGTGAGATCTGGACCTCAGAGTGGTGCATTGGTAAAGTGCTCGCCCTAGCATCCAGAGATCGCTGGTTCGATTCCCGGGTGATGCTGTAACCTCTCACAGCCGGAAGCCTCGAGAGAGCTAAATTGGCCGAGCTCTCTCAGCGGGGAGGGATGAGAGGTATTAGTGGTCCCTAATTGCATGGCTCTATGCCATTCGCACGTCTGCGAGCTCGCGGAGGGGGCGGATAGCACTGGCCTCGAGTGTTTTACGATTTCCCCAATGGTGCGTGAGCGAGCAGTTCATGTGGTTCGTAGGAAACGCGTGACAGCCCCCGGCCCTCCTGGCTGAATGGTAGTAAGTAGCCATCCCCACCCCCTAGTGATGGGAGGGAATTGGACACAACTAGATTGGGGAGAAAATCGGCGAAAAAGAATTGGACTGGACTAAATAAATAAATAAAAAGTGAGATCTATCTGTGAATGTTTCTTATTCTTTTTAAAGAAACATTATAAAATAGATGACCAGCCCTCCTTCTTCTCTCTCATCCAGGCTTTGGAACTGGTAACAGTGGAGTAATTTGCATTGATG